>VDFB02156570.1:0-22450 GCA_007258455.2 Sequoia sempervirens | reverse complement strand
AAAAAGATAATAACATGTCAAAATTAGAAATTTATGGATGTATATCAACCAAGGAATAATTTAAGAATAACTATGATGGTGAATTATCCAAGGGTAGGTGGTAGAATCAAATGTATGATAAGCATATGCAAATAAAAATTAATCCAAACCCAAAAGAATCTAAAATGAAAGGGTAAATTGTATATGAAAACCCTAAGGAAGACCTAACATAAAATCCTTAAGGAGAAAACTTGATGTTGAATACAAGAAAATGTTAGGTTCACAAAAAATATAAATAAATACATTAGCTTTAAAAAAAATGGAGAAATTTAAATAAGTGCAATTTGATCAATCAACAAAAAATAACCTAGATTGAATTAGTTGGATTAGTAAACGGATAATAATAAATGGGATCTATTTAAATGAGAGGATAGGGTACTTGGGTCTAGACTACTAATGGAATAATGTTACTAATGTCATGTAAAATCCATTTTCTATAGTACATAAATTGACTATCCACAGTCAATTGAATGTGTCTGTAGTCTTATGATTTTGTGTAGTTCAATCCTTCATCCCTTGGGTTCAATCTTGATCCAAGTATTTTGATTTGACACAAGATACTAAACTATGCCATGTGTCCAAGTGATTTGATGAAATGTTTATTCAACAAAGCTATATTTGTCTTTGCTCCTTTGGTAGCTGAATGTGGTCAATATAGTCTTCATGAATAGATTTCAAAACATGTTATCCTAGGTCAAACGATTATGAGATTGAGTTAACAATGAGGAATAATGTCAAAGACAACACACAAATATACATGTGGACTACATGTAAAAAAAATTAATTTGATTATTTGTCCTTTTAAAAGTTGAAACATGCTCTAATGATTTCACTGTAATTAATTACATATAAATTAATGTAACATTGAATTCCTTTAAATACTATCACACAACCTGTCAAATTAGCTCGTAATGACTAATATAATCCAGAACAAGAGATTTAAAATTTTAATTTGAGGATAAACTAAGTGACAACTATTCCAAGACGTGTAACGACTATGTGCAAATGAGTTCAGATTCAATGGAACGTTGTGAGGGAGAGCGGGGGGAAAAGCAGATCCACATTGCCTCGCATTTCTTCATAACTTCCATGCACTTGTCAAATAAATCAATATTCAGTTCTTTAGACTTTGCTCTCCTGATCTTCAGGAAAATATCATGTCCTCCTCTTTGCCCTCTCGCAATCTGAATGCAGTCGTGGAGGAGCTTTGCCAGTCGCACATAACAGAGAGCGTTCCGTTTTTTGAATCGTTTTTTTCTACTTTCTCTTGATATAATTTTGTTTTAATTCCTTCTGGTAAGGGTTTTGTAAGTGTGCACACTGGTCAGTGATTTGTTTTTTTGTTTGTTCTGTGTTGTTTTTTATATGTTTAATTTGACGTGTTTTGATGATTTGTTCTGTTTTTTTTTTAATTTCTTTTGTTTGTTGGTTTGTTTTCTTCTTGGTTTTTTGATATTTTGATTTATGATAGCAAAGCAAAAGATGCTGGAGGGAAAATTCTTCTTGTAAGTAATTCTTTTTACACATTCTGCTTTTATGTTGTTTGATCTGACTATACAAATTCTAGATCAGCAAAATCTTACTCTCTTTTGCCATATAATTTTTTAATAGTCTTTAGGGTAATGCAGGTTTTGGATAAAGATGGGCTGGACTTCTTAGGAAGTATGTTGCAGAGCCTGCCCATATGTGGTCGCCATCTCTGGTTCAGGTAAAATACAATAACCAATTTGTAGATATCAAAACTTTAATTCTTTCATTCTCTCGTTGGTGGAGAAGGGATTACACATGAATTGGTGTTGGCAGGGTGCTGCACGAGAAGCACGATGGAAAGGGCATGTCTCGTGGGAAGTTCTTGGGTATCTATTTTCCACCCTGTCGAGCAGATCATGGGTGTGCTGGGTTTGGCCTCGTTCAGTCACAACACAGCAGCAACAACTTGGACTGCAGGCCTCAGTAGCAGAAGCAGCAGACAAGAGTCGACCCCGCGACCTCAGTGGCCTTAATGATAAGGTCAATAGGGTTTTTGGGTTTCTTGAATTAACAGCAGCATCAGGAGGTGGAGGAAGTAAATAGTAGTAATGTTCAAGGTATACAAGATCAAGTAGCAGCTCCTCTTGTGGTACTGCAACAGCAACAGCAGCCACTTACAGATGATGATGGTGATGGTGATGGTGAAAGAGGTGGAGGTATTAATAGATGGCCCATGCAGGAGATGCTGGCTCTCTTGAAGATCTGTTCTCAGATGGACTCCAACTTCAGGGACTCTAATCTCAAAGGACCACTATGGGAGAATGTCTCACGGTAATTCATCTACTTAATGGCTTTCTCCATGATAGGAGCTCTTTCAAGAATCTGCTCTTTATTTGGCTTTACCATTGCACTGGAAGGTGCTTCTGCTCTTACCATCAGGACCCTTTTAGGTAGTTAATTAAGTTTGGTTTGAGTAATAGGTCATGCTCATAGATTCTTTTGCTTAGTGCTATAAGTTAATTATTAGTTTAGTTCGTGTAATGGGTCATGCTCATAGGTTGTTTGCATATTACTTATAATCCCTATAATGACAATGAGAGGTACTGGTTCTACCTAGGTGCCTTTGCTTTGGGTTGGAGCGCAATAGCTGCATTCCTCTTTAGTCCTTTGGTTTCTCAATTCTTTGCTATTGTAAATGTGGTTGCCTGATAACATCCCAAAGCTAATCTGGACATTATATGCTATAAAATAAAATCTGAACATGGGACGTGTGCTCTGATCAATTGGGGTGTAATTAATCCAATAAAACCTTCCATTGGGACAAATTGATAGGGGAATATTCAACCCTGATTTGGTCCATTTATAACTTTGTGAGTCAAAGATCTCCATAACCAGCTGGTTCTTGTGTCCTCTGGGGTTGTTTTTACTCCTATAACCAATAGGCATCTCCTTGCACAACAGTCCAACGCCATGGCAATGAAATGCAGTTTGGATCAAAACTGGATAGAGGGGGCAACTTTTTCCATGTCCTAGTAATTGCAAATGAAGAACAAATTGGGTGTTTTCCACACTCTACAATAACAGAGGAGACTCTTGCAAGTCGTCACTACCCTGCCGTAGGTCGCCAGAAAATCTAATGTGAGTTTCCGAAAAGGGTAAGTGGGTAGTGATTGAAGTAAATACAAATCATTGAGAGCAGAGTTAGTATACATACAACCATACAAGTCATGGAGAGCAGGCTCACCTATCAGGCTGCCATGCAAACCTCCTATAAGAATGTAGGGGACAAACACAGAGTGGCTTTAAATGAATCTACTGGAATTATGTTCTCAATGATTTACAAACAATCTTGAACTTTCTCAGGATTAGAGTAGGCAGATGAGATAAAACCCCCATTAATAATTCTTCTAGCAACTTACTCCATACTTGAACATCCATCTTTAAGTTCTCTTCCACTGTAGGTTTTCTCTTCAATTCTGACTTAACTCCAATTTTAAAGCTGTTAGAGGGGCATATCTTCACATACCATAGCCATGAACAAAATAGAACAATACTTATGTCTCGTATTTAATATATTAAATATTTGTAGAAGAGAATAGCTTGTTCGAGTTTTGGCCATTGTACCTTACCTTTAAGGTTATATATAAACCGATATTACTTAGGTTGGAATCGTGAAGCCACAAGACGGTACTGGTTCTACCTAGGTGCCTTTGCTTTGGATTGGAGCGCAATAGCTGCATTCCTCTTTAGTCCTCTGGTTTCTCCATTCTTCCTCTCACGCCACGCTTCTTGCTGTTATTTGTTTTCTCTAGGTATTGTGAAACTTCACTTTTCTATCTTAGTCCCTGGTGTTGACTTGCTATGGATCAGATATATACAGTATTGATGTTATTCTACAGCGTAGATCTTAAATGAAAAAGACTGTTCTTCTCTTCAGACCGGTGGTATGTAGGTCTGCAATAAAAAAAGATTGCTAATCCCTAGGACAAAGCCTAAGAAAAATCTCCCACTCTATGTCTATAACCAATAACTATGCGTGTGTGCATGAGTATATATGCTAGTATTGCTTGTCAATGAAGTGAAAAGAAGGGACAGAGGGTCCAAAGCACAAATACACAAGTGGAGACTCTGAGGGCCTTTGCACTACCCTACCCACATCATCCAAGGACACTTTGTGATACTAGAAAAACATAGGATCCCCTTAAAATTACATAGGCTAGCAAGCATCATGGGAAGAAAAGAAAAGGCTCTGCCTGACTATACATTTTTCTATGTGGATATTTATTTATTATTATTACTAGTTATGGCACCTTGTGCAATGGGTATGCCGAAGAGGTGTGGAAGGTCAACTAGGAAAAAATTGGTTTATTTTTTGCACACATTTGCATAGTATATGAGATCAATTGATAGGCCATTTAGAAAATGATGTTAATATTATTATTAATTTTTTATTTAGAATAATATTATTATATTTATTTTTAAAATTTTATGTATTAACTATTATATTATTATATAAATATTTATTATTTATGTCATTATTTTATGTATTTATTATTATATTATTATGTTTTAGAGTATGTTTATTAAAATGAAAATTATGGCTTGAATAACAAGCACATTTATGAAAACTAATTAATTATTATATTTTATAAGGGAAAGGATGCCCTAATGTTAAAACCTAAATGTGCTCGTTATTAGGATTTGTAATCCAGTAATGTTAAAACCTAAATGTGCTCATTATTAAAGTCATAATTTTCATTTTAATAGACATACTCTAAAACCTTGTTTGAAACCTTATTTTCATTTTAATAAACATACTCTAAAACCCTTTTCAAAACCTTATTTTTAGGCTGCAACTCGCCCCATAATTAGACAGATAGATGTTGTGTGTTTTGATTTGTTCGATAATAGACATAAGGCTTTGAATGAATAGAATGGCGGGATCCGTGACCCAATCTCCTAGGCTCAACGCATATTTCAAAACTCCTTAGAACATACCTGTCACTCCCTTCAAATCTCTCTTTCTTTCTTTAATAGTAGTGGGGAAAGCAAAAAATAATGGTGAAAAATAGTTAGAAAAACTATAGTGATGGGGAAAGTAGAAAAAAACGACCAACAAAAAACAACTGAAAAATGATGGATGATTGAGATTTGTTTCACTATCACCAAGGTCTCTGGTTGCTTTTCAACCGTTTGTTGGCAAAATGAGCTTTGAAAGCTTAGATAGGGAAATTCCTTTGGCATAATTATTTTTTTTGCAAGTAAACTATATGTGCAACAAGCTTAATTGAGAGCTCATTTTTAAAATAAAATTTATTCTATTTTTCTTAGCAATAAATGTTTTGATCTATTTTCATTTCTAACAAATTGGCTTGTATTTTATTTTATGTTTCTTCTAGACAAGATTTGAGGAAAATGTTGAAAGGAAATTCAAGTTTGTGGTTTTATTTTTCTTTAACTCTCTCTTTATTTCTTAAGTTTTGAAAATTTATTAAGTAGGTACCATTGTTTTAAATCACAAACATATTAAGTAGGTACCATTGTTTTAAATCACAAACATATTTATTTAAGTACTTTTAATCAAGCTATGAAATGTTGTGACTGACAATTGAGAGAATTTGTAGCTATATGGTTGTTTGTGGGTTGATACTATACAAAGAAGCTAAAATCATTGAAGTTGATGCGCTTGGTGAGGTTGACAAGAATATAACAAAGAGGCCTAGTATGTACATGTGCTTGATATTTTAGACTATTTTGATGACCATTTTATTTGACTAATTGCCTTTGTTCTATATGTTTCTTGCATGTTGCTCTAGGAATAGGCGAGTTGTCAAGCAATTTGCTAACAAGGATCCCAAACAAAGCTACGCAACTTTTTAGTTAGTTAATTTCACCATCATGGTGGGGGATCAAGGATGGGAGTGAACTTGTTGGTGTATAATTAGAGGGGGAAATGATGAGGTTTGTCATTTTCTATTTCTTTAGTAATATATTTGTAAATTATATTGACCTAATAGCTTTGAAACATGCAAAAATACAATGTTTAGTAAAAAAAATTATTGGAAGGGGTTGAAAACCCCTTTCAAAGACCGATGGGAATGGTCATTGGCCATGGCCATCCCAAAAGGTCATGCATTTTTTTTGATAGCTTAAAGAATGGTCAAGAGGCCAAAGCCATTCTTTAAGGCATTTCTCTTGTGTCCCTTACATTTTTGTTTTCATTTTCTGGTTAGTGTTTATGTTTTTTTTTAAAATATTTATTTTGATATTAACATTAAAATTACAAATCACAATTTATGAATTACAAGTCACCTCATAAAATAATTCATAATGGACGATCATAAATCACTTTTATGAAAATAATATAAAGTATGGACAATTCACACAACATAACCATACCACCATAATGACAAACTAAATGTTTTGACTTGTCACATATTATCTTTATGAAAACATTTAAATGATAATCATTAACTCACTTTATAAATGGAATTCAGATGACACACTCAAGTCTCCATAATTATTAAATGCACATTTTGACCCACCACATATTAAAATTATTGCAAATGACTTTTTTTCCACATAATAGAACACATCACTAAAGATGTTGTGCTATTTGACCATCACATATAAATATTATTGCAAATGACATATGTAATAAATAGCTTTTAAAACTTTAAAATAAATTTTCATTTTAAGAGACTGCAAGAATTGGTTAGCATGACCCCATATAAAGTGCAATGCACTTGGTAAACTTTTTAACATGGTCGGCCAGGCACGAACAAGCCCTCTGGTACCATGGGGGTGGGGAGACTAGACCTCGTGACCAACCTCTTGCAATAGGAAAGATTTAACCGAGCTAGGGCCCCAACCCCATGTAATATAATTTTTATAACCATCAATAACTAAGTTGAATATTTAAAACTATGTAAAGAACTTTTTTATAAATAAAATAAAATGAATTTGTTGTGTTGTGTTGTGTTTCATGTAATGTTGTGATGTGTTGGTATGTGTGATGTTGTGTTGTGTTGTGATTGTCTTAGGTCAATTAGGGGAGGCCATGAAAGCTTCCACCTTCATGTGGTTGGCCTTGTTAGTAGAGAATATTCAAATAAATATTCTTGAAACTAAGAGAAACTTTTTTGTTTAAAAATATTCAATTTAATTATAAACAATGTTTTATAAATTTTAGTTAGTTCATATTACATACATGGCGAGATTCTAAAAATAAAGAAAATTGTGATTGTAATAAATTAGAAAATATTATGACATGTAATATATTTTTTATAACCATCAATATTTAAGTTGAATATTTAAAAGCATGTAAATATCTTTTCTATAAATAAAATAAAATGAATTTGCTGTGTTGTGTTGTTTTGAGATTTGTGTAATGTTGTGATGTGTTGTTATGTACGATGTTGTGTTGTTTCATGATTTGTGCAATATTGTGATGTGTTGTTATGTGTGATGTTGTGTAGTGTTGTGGTTGTCTTAGGTCAATTTGGGGAGGCCATGTGAGCTTCCACCTTCTCATGATTCACCTTGTTAGTAGAGAATATCCGAATAAATATTCTTGAAGCTAAGAGAATATTTTTTTATAAATGCTTATATCATTTAATTATAAACAATGTTTACAAATATAAGTTTGTTCATTTTACATAGATAGTGATATTTTCAAAATAAAGAAAATTGTGATTGCAAAGGTGAAATTTCAATAAATAAATAAATTGTCAAATTAAGTAGTATTTTCCTAGTTACCACAATTATATCATATAACTCAAGAATTTTACAAATGTTCATAATTTGATTGGTTTTCCAATGAAAATATTTTTTTAAAAATGCTCCTTAAAAGATAACTTTCGCATAGTAGTTTCAATTATAATAATTTTCCTAATAATTTTAAATTTGTTTTATAACCTAAACATAGAAACATATTTTAAAGATTATATGTATTGTTGGCCTATTTTATTTTAGAATAATCAAATAAATATTTATTATACTAATACAATTATCATAGAGTTGATCTTTTTCTTACAATTAATTTTATATAAATTGATTATAAGTGAGTTAATTTAGAGCCTTTCTCATTATTATTATTTTTATAAATATTTTAAAATATAGGAAGTACATTAATGCTAAAAAAATATGCACTTGTAGAGAAGTATACATTCTTTTCACTTTCCCCATTTTTTGTTGGAACAAGGTGATTGACTCAATATCCTAAAAGTGTTTTTTACCACTAATTTATCCATAATTTACTTATCATGATAGTAGAGGTGAAAGAAAGATTTAGAGGCAAGTATCAAATAGTTAAAAGTTTATTATACTAAAGAAGATTGTGGGGGAGCCCTAGATAGAACTGTAGGTGCAATCGTGTCCAATTGTAGTGTAGGGCGTAATGCGGGGATCATGGTATGCCATGGTGCTAAGTGGCAAAAATTGTAGAAAAATTAGAGTTAGGCAACTTGGCGTAAATATTTGAATAAGTTATCTATATTATTTCAAAAATATGTAAGAATAAAAATTGTAGCAAATTGAATGTAGTTTCTAAACTACTAGGTTTGTTTAAAAGAAAAAAATTTATTTGGTGAAAATTTGAAATTTCAATGCAGTGATACTTAAATTTCAAGGAAAAAATAAGTAGGTGTCTGTCTGACCACCCTAACCACAATAAAATGATAATATTTTTTTATAATATTTTAGATATAAGTAGAGGAATCATGCCCCGATGTGATGCATATTTTTTTTGTAATTTTTAAGTAAATAATTAATTATGAATTTTTATTACAACTTTTAGAAAATATAAGCTAGATCTATGACCACCTTGGTCAAAATTCATGAAATTTAATTTTGCTGTAATCCTATAGTATGTAAAGCATAGGAATGTAGCATGTTTGGATTCAAAAATATGATACCGTTTGAAAGTTATAGATGTTTTTCAATATTGCTCGATCAGGGACTTTAGTCATAATTCTAATGAAAATGAATAATAATTATTTATTAAATTCAAATTAAATCATAATTTATATATATTTTTGGAAGCTGAGAATCTCCTCTAAAAACCCTTTTCATTTTCATTAATTTTGGGTGAAAAAAGTAGTCAATACATACCCTACAAATATTGCCACTTTTTGGCATGCGATGATCACCGCACATGCAGTAGAATCTATTGAGATGCCTCTAAAATTGGTAAAATCAAACTAAGTCCTTTAATTTTGACAGAAAATTTTCTTGTATGTTTAATCCCCTCATGATGGAAGCCTTATAATTTTCCTTTCTTAACTGTGTTTCATGTTTTTGGGATTCTATGAGTTCTTGCTCAGATTGTGAGTCTGTGGGAAAACTTGAAACCAAATTCCAAGATCTTGTCAAGTTTCAAGTCTCAAAGAGGGCCTTGGACTTGGAACCATTCTAAGTCCAATTTGTTGCCTGACCCCCATCTATTGTGCCTCCTTAGCTCTTTATTTATCACAATGTCCAAGTCCTCACCTCTTTTGGTTCTAATTTCCTCTCTAATCCCATCCCTCCCTCCCCTTCTATGTTTTCTCTCACAATTCCAAAGTCCTCAATTTTCTATGCTCTCCACCTCCCTAGTTCTGTATTCTTCCATATCAACGTTGGAATTATGGAAGAACTAAGAATGTTGGCACCCAAGTTCCAAGTGCCAAGTCCATCTTGAGTCTTGATCCTCATGACTCCTTTGGTCCCAGTCCCTATTCCTTTCCCAAATCCATGCCTTGATCCTTCCCTAATTTGTAGTTCCTTTTTTTTTGTTCCTCCTTGGAGTTTGATCCTCAATCTTCCCCCATTACCTTGAACCTTGGATGATCACGTGGACCTATCACTCATTTCATTGATTCTTTCTTACACTTCCCCTCCCATCATTGATTCTTGGTTCACTTCATCCTCCAAGTAGTTCAAATGTTTCTCTTAAATCTAAACTCCCACTAGGCATTAGATAGCTCCATTTTTCTACCAAATCCTCATTTCAAACCAAAAACCCTTGAGACACATTTTCACCTACCCTAACAACTTTTATAATTCACCATTTCACCTTTTTTCCTCCAAAAACACATCAATTTGATGTTTGGCTATGATTCGATTAGTCAACTTGAAAAGCTAGAGTTTGTTCACCCCCATTACCATTATGAGGGTTGTTGAGTTTCCTCCATCCCAAATTCTCCTACAGTAATCCCACCATTTCTTTTAAAGGTTATAAGAACTTGTTCCTCCCCTTCATGTGATGTTCCATATTTTTCTTAATTTTCACATGTTTGATGCATGTTTCCTCTCTATCCTCTCTATCCAGATCTATACCAAGTGAATGATGACCATAAATATTAGTTTACAACTTATTTTGAAATTGGTGTTAGTAATTTTTAATTCAAGGAGCCACACAAGTTCATGAGAAATCCAAAGTTTTAATCCACACTAGACCTGTTTCATTTTGATGGTAACAATTCTACAAAATAAATAAGAGTTTCAAATTTTTGGAGATTTATGTAATAGGGTGTCTCCATGATAGTTTATACAAGTCTGGAAGATCCTTTTGGTCATATCGAGGGTTTTTCCTTTGTCACATTTTCTAGCACAAGCATAATATTGAGTTTGATGAATGTGAAAACATTGTAAGGCTTTATGAATTTTTTTTAATGATCTCTCTCAATATACTACATGGATTAATGTAGTTCTATGATGGATTAATAAGCATATCATGTTATTATTTGACATATTCAATGCATATAAATTGCTAGATCATTAATATTTCTATTTTCAATTATTTTTCCTGCATTGAGTGTGACTATGATTCCCAATAAATAAGCACCATCCTTGACATCTAATGATACATTTGTCAACACTATAAAGAATAAATCATTTACCACCTTTTAGTAGTAGATTTTTTTTGTAGTTCACGATTCTAGTAGTTAACTAGGGAAACACCATTCATGAAGCATATTAATTTATTTAGCCTTGTTGATCATGTCAATTTGCTTGCACATTACACTTTTCACAATGACAACCCTATCAACTATATAAGATGTCATCAAATAGTTTATTAGTTTTAACCTAGTGATGCCCTTTGGGGGTTGGACTAACATTGGATACAATCAAGTAATAATCTAGATTTTCCTTATCTTTTAGCATTTTCAATCTTGTTTAAGATTCCTCTAGGAATAACCTCCTATGTCTAATTTGAGACTAACATATAGAGGAGAATATCCACTCTTGGCCCTAAACCTTTCTTAGCTTGTTAATAACCTTTGTTTTACCTTCTTGATGACACCCCCCTAGCCCTAAAGGTGAAAACACATTTTAGAATTTTGGACCAATAGTTATAGGACCCAATAGAATGATGTTATAAGGGGAGAATCTAAATGTGGTTTATTATAATTACTAATGGTATACATTGTGTATTTTTATGTGTTGATTTTTTCATGTGCAACTTATTTCAACAAAATGATGTCATTCCCAAGGATGAAAAAGTTGTTTCCATGTTGTAGGGAATTAAAACATCATAAAACATCCATCATTTGATCATTCAATCTCTCCTCGAATCAATAGCCAAACTACACTCAATTTTCATCATGCCTTTTCTTAACAAGGTTATGCTAAGGTTTTATGAGCAATCCACATATAATCATAATATCATAATTATGTATTTTACAATGGAGTAAGACTAAAATTTTTCAATGAAGGTAAATGTAGATTAAATTAGTTTGATATACATCATTATTTCTTTAATATTGATGTGCACATGCTCTATTGAGATTAGGTAATTTTGATCATTTGAGTTGGTTATTAAATGTTTTACTTATTTTCCATATTATTTGAATTATTTTGATTAGAATCTCTTTTTACCTATTTACATTCTAGCACATCTGGTGTGATCCACATCCTTGTTCTAATGTTTCAATCAAGTTTCTTGAAGTATTCAAGTTATGGGTTACAATGATGCAATTGAACACATATCAATGCATTTGATATGTAGAGCAATGTAATTCAGGTTACAATGACAAATTTGATGTTACAAGATCACATTTTACTTTTTTTGTTTTCTCTAGGTCCATAGGTACAATTTTATGCAAAGAGATGCATTTGATACTATAGTGACACATTTGAAATTGGGAAAGAAAAACCTTTGGAAAAAGGGCTCACATTTGACTGTGGAGTGACACATTTGAAATTCACAATGATACATATCTATTAGTAAACTAATGCATTTGATAGTAAAGTAACACATATGATAGTAAATTGACATATATGATGGTAAAGTGATGCATTTGATAGTAAAGTGGCACATTTGATAGTAAAGAGACATATTTGATAGTAAAGTGATGTATTTATTTTTTATTTTCTCACCCTAATGTTTGCTTTAGATTTTAGAATTAACATTTCTTTGTAACTTGGAAAATTTTGGGAGAAGATTGGTAAAAAATAGATTATTGATGTATCTGATATAGGGAACAATTTCAATTGCTCTAATTTCTAGCATGGTTCACACTTCATTTGGGCTAATTAATGAATTCTATGTCATGTTTGATGAACTTATAGTGTGTATGATCTCTCCTTGTTCTTTGTGCAAGCCCGAAGATTAAAAGAACTCTTAGTTTACACATGTCAAGTACACCCAAGGAGTACTAGTAAAGTATGCTCCTCTCTTGCACTTCGTGTGACCTTGAGAATAAAAAACTCTAGTATCTTCTATTCAATTTTGTAAAGGGCCTACTTAGGGATTTTGTCACTCAAAGGGTGACCTCAACCATGTTTATTGGTGAGGTATAGAAAGGGGGGATAATGAAAGTTGTACCTCTAGGTGTGGCCAACGTTGTTAAAGCCAAGCCACAAGACCCTCTGTCCATTAAGACTTATTTGGTGAGGAGAAGAGAGGAGACTCCCTCATTCAATTATTTTAAATGAGTTCACTATTATTGGAATCACTATGAATCTTGTTATTTCGAGACCTAACACCAACAGGGTAAACACAAGAAGTTGGGTCCATGAAGAGGGGAAGTTTTAGCCAAAAAAATGTTGATAGGAATAGGAACTTAAGCCTTAAATCGAGATCCCATTCCCAAATGGGTACCCAAATTCTAAAATAGAATGATTACCCATATTAAAATGGGTATCTATTCTAAAAATAGAATGGGTACCCATTTTAAAATGGGTATCTATTCTAAAAATAGAATGGGCACCCTTTTAAAATGGGTACCCATTCTAAAAATAAAACAAGTGCCTGTTTTAAGTGGGTACCTATTCTAAAAATAGAATGAGAAACCATTTTAAAGTGTACTCATTTTAAAAATAGAATGGGTACTTGTTTTTAAGCGGGTACTAGATTTAAAAAATTGAAATCCCAACCCACTTTTTATTTGGTTTTAGGCTCGTGAAAGGCTTGGTAACCCAACCCTTAGCCTTAGACCTACAACTAAAAGACTAAGGAAATGCCAAGAGAAATAATTGACTTTGGCAATATAGCTAACAATTTTTTTCACAATTGGTTTATGAAATTAAAATGTACATTATAGATCATGATGTCTAGTTTTCAAATACGTAATTTTTTAATGATTGGATTATGTTTTCTATTTTTTAATTAATCTATAAGGAAAATGGTCCATAATCTTGAAATGTCAAGCTTTTTTATTTATTTTTAATAACTTTTAAGTTGTTATTTTTTGTAATAAAATGCTAGAACATTAATCTACAAATAACTCTCCACACAATGAAAAAAATAATTTTAAAAAATAATTAGTTTAGGTCAAATTATGGTGTCCGTACATGAGGGTTTTCAAACACAACAATTAGGGCCAATAAAATAATAATAATAAAATATTTAGGAAAAATTATAAAATATATCCTCATCAATTTTAGTTTATTACACATCTTTTCCCAAGAGGAATTAGAAAAATACTTTTATTTAGGTCAAGTTATGGTTTCCATACACGTGCATGGTATGATCTTAAAAAAGTGACTTTTAAAAAGTGGGTTTTATACATTCCTAATAAAATTTAATTTGTATTGTCCGGGTATTAGAATAAATTACATATTTGAAAACTACACTCAAAATACTAAATTTAATATTATTGAAAATTTTAAAGATTCAATGTGTAAGTGCTTGAAAATTTTAGTTCAACTATGAATTTTTTTGAAAATCAAGAAAAAAAACTTCCACTTTTTGGACATTTTGTGGACCCAACTTCTTGCACATTCCCAACAACCGTTAATATAATTGTGGTGCAAGGTATAGTACCATGCCTAAAGTTACTCAATATGAATAATTTTAAGGAGAGATAGACTTTATTTGGAGGTGTAAAAAATACAAGTGAAGGAGGAAGGTGAGCCCTTATGCCACTAGAGACCTAGCTATTCCCTCTTAAGAGTGAAGTGTGCATGCAAAATCCTATGGTATTTAATGATTGGGCCCATACTAGTGTGAAACACCTTTAATACTAGTTGGGCTACACTTCTTGACATGTTTTTATTATGAAGACTTATGAATACCAATCATACAATTAACTTGGAGTCAGTTTGATACTATTCTCTACTATTTTAATCTCTTGACAATCAAAACGAGTCAAAATAGTCCAAAAAATTGTCAAAATAGATTAACACTTATCAAAATTTAGTTACAATCACAGAACAAATCTAACAACTACTATGATGCATTTTATATTAAAATATTACATTTGATTATCCTTTATTGAATTTTACTATACTGAAATGCATCTGATATGCATAGTTGCACATCTAATCTATAGATTGACATATTTGATAATACTTTTCCACATTTAATCTGAGACCTGCTAAACTTGATCTATTAGTTTGAAACCTATTTTCAACATAATGATGCATACGATAGTATAGTGATGCCTTTGAATCACACACTGACATATTTGATCCTACTTTTGTGTATTTGATTTGACACATTTGATAAATATTGTTGCACATTTGATCAATATTAGTCCTATTGAACTTTTGAGCTTCTAAACTATTGATCTTGAACTTGTAATATGTCACCTAGGAAGAATTAGAATAGGCCTAAGGAACCCCAACTAATTACATCATCAAAATATTGGGTCAAACTCCTTAAATTCTACTATTCATTATTACCCCAACTTGGTAGAGTCATAACTCCTAGCTCGGTTCAGTCAAAATTATAACTTATTTACATCATTGGAAAGGTCTCCAACTTCTTTAATTTGAAAAATATTTCAATGGACTGATGATATTATTGACCCCAAGTTCCACTTTGAGGGCCTCCAAAAATATGATTTACTAAAACATAGAAAATACCAAAATATATAATTTTTGATATTTTCATTTTTTCTTGTGCCAAGAACACCCAAGTGCTTCTGAATTGCTACTAGGTTATTAATCATCCATTTTTTCATCTCACATACCATTTACCAAGGTCTTGATATTTATTCTCTACATAAAAAGCTCATGGAATCTAATCAAAGTGAGTCAAACATTACCGCAACCATTGGTGATACTCAACATGATTTTGGCATGCCTTCTTCTTTTGTCACCTCAAATTCTTACCAAACCCTACTATGATCCTTATCATGGGTTATTCCTACTTTAGAGGATACACACATCCCATACGTTTCACAATATTTCACATCCAACATACCCATAATCACTTACATCCCAAGTCATCCATAATATTACACATTCAACATTCCTACAAGCATTTACATCCCAAGTAATCCATAATCTTCCATATTTAACATTCCTGCAAATATATAAATCCCAAATCATTTAAAATCTCCAACATCTAAAAATTCAAAATATCAATCATACATCCCTTCAAATTACAACATCTCACAACAACAATCATCTATCCCCCAATATCATAATCATTCATTCAATACATCCAATATTCCACAACATCAATCGTCGATTGCTTCACATTTCACCATTCAACCCCAAACAAAAAATTTCACCAATAAAATCACTAATGACTTGGCATCACAAATACAAAGCTTGCATCAAAAGATAACTGGATAAATAAATGAAATTTATACTATTGAAGATATATGTCCTTATCTATTCGATATAACATTATCTATGGTTCCTTTTCTTCACAACTTTGAAATTCCTATACTTGAAAAATACAAGGGTAGAGGCGATCCACGAGAACATATATGTGAATTTTACATAGTATGCCTAGAGGTTACTGACAATTACACATACCTAATATGCCTATTTCCCTAAATTCTAGGAGGAAAAGCTATAGAATGGTTCTCCCACCTACAACGTGCTATAAATATATTCCATGAACTTTTTGAAAAGTTTATGATTCATTTCTCCTACAATATGAACATGAGATATCCATGAATAATTTATGTTTAATACAAAAAAAATAACAAGAGAGACATTCTCTTCATTCCTACAATGTTGGAGAAACATGGATAGCAAATTTCCATACCCTATTCCTAAAAAATAACTTGTGAATATCTTTGTTTAAAATATTAACATTGAAATTAGCTTTCACTTAATTGTACAATACATTAACACATTTGAAAAAATTATAGAGAAAGGGATAACTATTGAAAAGACTCTCATCGTTAAGGGTCTTGTGGAAATATATAAAGAAAATAAGAACAATGGACCTAAGTCTAATGAAAAACATCACCTAGATGGGATAAAACATACAACCATAATCAAATGAACAATCATCATTAAACTCACATCAAAACACTCAAAGTGTCATCATTCCAAGAGGACCATCTAGGTAGAACCCTACATCACAACAAAAATACAATCCTATAGGGAAGCCTATTGAATTGACCTTATAAAATTGGTCCAATCATATCTCATCACATTACCTAAAATTAGATAATATGAACCTCAATTCAAATCCTCACATGGTACAAAGATAATGAATATTATGAATATCATAGGGCCAAAGGACATAAGATCCTTGATTACGTAAAATTAAAAAATATCATTCAATATTTTATTAACCAAGGAAATGCCACCATTGAAGATCATCATAAAAATACATTAAAAAATAATCACATCAACAATATCCATAGCTCACATAATGAGAAATTTGGCATATATATTAAGATACTTTTCTAAAGAATTATCAAATTCGTCCATCTATGTCTATAAATGGCTCATTCAAAAATAATTACATTAACAAAATCCCTAGTAATAATATTTCCACCTCATTTCACTCCATAATAGGTCTGTGGACAATGATTTTGGCACCCAAATTCTTTCTAACACTTCTAGGGTTTTTCACCTAAAAGGGGAAAGATTGGGCCAAAATGCAATGTTCACATTCAAATATTGATGTATGGATGGATGCAATATGTCTAAATATGATGTCCAAATGCAATAGACTGAAAAATAAAGATGATTATTAATGTAAAACCTAAGAAATGTAAAGTGCTGGAAAACACAGTGTTGTATACAAACATGAACTAAATAACCTAAAAATGTAAAACAAAATGAATAGAAAGCCGTGAAACAAAAAGTGCACCCGTAGGCTGAAAAAGGATGATATGAACATCTGGAATCCTAAAAAATTGACTGAAAATGCTAACTGGGACACTTACGCTAGGTTGGGTGACTTAGTCCCAGTTTCAGGAAAACTGCCTAGAAACCCATTTTGGCCAAATGGGTATCCAAATCTGCAATTTTTGAATAATAGGTTTAGTGGGACTAAGTCGCTACTACTAATGACTTAGTCCACTTCTAAAATTTTAACAATCTCGAAGTGGAAACAAAAGCCCTGGTCTGCACTTTGGTTCCCTATAGGTTTCACTTCTGAAACTCGATTTTGGGCCTTAAAGTGACTTTTAGTTGATATTTTGGCTTTGCAAGCAAGGAGAGATCTTCAACAAGTCTTCAACCTAGTCATTAATGATCTTCAAACCCTCAAAGTGTCTAAATTTGCAAACACACAATGAAAGAGAAAGAAATGGTGAATGTTAGGGCATGGGGGTTTGCCTTGGTCAAACCCCTTTTAGGTAATTAAACCAAATGAAGAAAATGTAATGAAGCATGAAACAATGGAGTTAATACCTTTCCATGATGTTTGATCTTGAATTTTTACAGCAAAACATGAAGAATCTTCCCTTGAATGTCCTTGGAAGCTATCTTGATGACTTGCAATGATAAAACCCTAGCTTGCTTGACTTGAGAACATGATGAATGATGGATGAATGATGATGAGTTATGAATTATGATGAGTTAGGTAAAATGAGAGGGAAAACCCTATATTTATACACAATTATGCCTTAATTTCAAAAAAATACCTCATCACAGGCCGACCTTAGGTCTTAAGGAATAAAAACTCGAAAGAAATTTAAATTAATTTTGATTTTTGTGCCATATGGGACTAAGTCCCCAAGGTGGCGACTTAGTCCACCTAAGCAATTTTGAGTGGATGTAGGAGATTAAGATGTATTAAATGTTGTTTATCGGGTTCTTCAACAAGACACTTAATTAAGGCCTGTAAGTGCATAAAGGGGTCATTTAAAGCATAAGAAAGGTGTAAATATTGATGAAAAGCCTAGGAAAGTGTGAAATTTTGTTACAAGACTCTAAAACACTTTGAAATAGGTCTTGATAAGGCTATTTAGGTGAATTATGATATTATGGTCTTAGAAAAGTGTAAAGATGTATTGCAACACCTTACAACACCTTTACAAGACATCAATAAATGCATTTTATTCAATTTGCAAGGGCCCAAGACCTAGTGTGGATGTGTAAAACACCTCACAACACCAAATAAAGGCCTCATTAAGTCCAATTTGTCATCAATTATTCCCATTTCAAGCAAGAAAAAAGGGATACTTTTTCCATGTCCACAAGGTCATATTGAAGAAGCTTTCCCACAAGAAGCCTCCATTTCTCCTTCCAATCCTTGATCCTTGAAATATTTGCAACATCCATCCACACCATCCCCATCAAATAAATTATCCAATAATGAAACCTTCTAATATTTTCTCTAAGGGCTATCCCTGATAGATAATCATGAAATTCAAGCTAATCTAAAATTTGATACATGCCCAATCTATGATCAATAAATCCTAGTCCAAATACTATCATTCCCTTCATCACCTATCATACCTATGCCATAGATTCCTATTCAAAATTTATTACCATCATGCCAACATATATATTAAGGATATCCAAGAGTTCCTTATTCATATCCCATTATTAGAACTAGATCTATTCAAGAACACAATCCAAAGCATAAAGAAGAAATATCTAAAATGAATCAAGATCAAGTTAGCCAAATACTCCAATCTCATCCTATAATTGATTAAGATCCAATTTCTTTAGAAATCCATAATTATCCCATCATCCCTTTCCATTCCATATATGATCCCATCAACGCTTTTCATGCCATTCATAATCTCAAAATGAAATTTGACCCCATCCATATTCCAATAACCTCCACTTCCACAGATGAGAAATGTGCTTCCCTTGGACACATAGATGATCTCCTCATTAATCTAGAACAAAAGTTTTTCTCTTTAGAAATATTTAAAAATGATGAAGCTATAGTTGAGTTCATGGGATTCTATCATGATATTCTAGCAAATGACTATGAAGAGGGTTTTTATATCAACATTGAGACAACATATTTTGAGAAACACGATAATTCCCTTAGTCCTAAAACTCAAGTCGAAGATATTAATTAATAACCTACTATGGATTTGATCAAAATCTCACAAAATTAGGAAGAAACAAGCACAAAGATAAAGAAAACACTAATATTCTATCAACTTAGATCACTTCATTTTGTCAAAGAAAAATTTATTACTGAAGATTAGATAACCAACATCGATGATTCCAAACAACATAAAGAAGAGTTAGCATATATTATTTCCAACACAACACACATCTTATCACAATTTTTTTTTTTCAATGATGCAATATTAAGGAAAAATATTAGGCCTAAATGAACAAGGTGTCTTGAAGCCAATATATTTTTTTGACAATCCTAAATATCAAGGTCCTGGTTATTCATCAATCAAGAAATATAATGATGTTAGTGGTACCTCCATATACCAGGCGAAACTTTAGAGTAAAATCAAGAAAATTTGGGTCCACGAAGAGGGAAAATTTTGGCCAAAAAAAATCCCATATGAAACATGTATTCATTATTAAAAAATGCATACTTGCTTAGCAACGGGTTCCCGAGCCTAAATAAAAAACACGTATGCATAATGCTTTGGGTACACACTAAGGAATGCATATGCATTATAATGGGTACGCATTATATAACACATACATGTTTCTAATAGGTATTTAATTTTTTAAATAAATGACTATAATTTTCATTTTCTTTATTCAAACGGGTAAATAAAGAACATGTACTCGTTATATAATGGGTACACATTTCTATTTAAAAATGCGTATGCATTTCATAATGCATACACATTTCTAAAATTTTGAATTCCCAAACCACATGATGCCTTAGTTTTAGGCTCGGGAAAGGCTTGGAACCCCGAACCTTAGCCTTTTACCTACAACTAAAAACCTAATGCAGGTTCAAGAGAAATGTCTAACTTTGGCAATATAGTTGATGGACTTTTTTTTTCTGAATTAATCTATGAAATTGAAACTCATTATAGAACACTATGTATAGTTTCCAAATATATATATATTTTTAATATTGGACTATGTTATTATTTTTTAATTAATTTCTAAGCAAACTAGTCCATAAGATTGAAATATCGTGCTTTTTTAATTTTTCAATAAGATTTTTTGGTTAACTTTTTGTAAAAAAAATTATATGACATCAATTTTCAGACAATTCTCTACACAATAAAAAAAATTCAAAAAATGTTTAGTTTAGGTCCAATTATGTTGTTTGTACATGTTGATTTTAAAAAACAACAATTAGGGCCAATAAAAAAAATTACAAAAAATATCCTCAACAATCTTAATGTTGGCATATCTTTCCCCAAAAGGAATTATAAAAATACTTTTATTTAAGGTCAAAAGTAGTGTCCATAATATGCATGGTATGGTAAAAAAAGATTCTTAAAAGTGGTTTCTTTACATGCTTATCAAAATCTAATTTCATCATCTAGGTATTTGAATAAATTACATATTTGAACCAGATTCAAAATACTAAATTTCCTATTACTGATTATTTTAGATTCATTGTACAAGCTTGTAACGACCACACTAAGTCCCCAAAGGAACAACTCAAATGCAACAATTTTTTTTTTAAAGAACATAAGAAATGCACTTAACATTCCTAACATAACAATGTTCTATTGCACAACTAAATCCCTTGGGGTACACGAGGTGACATTACTAAACTAACCCATAACAAAGATAATAGATTAAACATTAAATTTACAATTACGTAAATCCATTCGTTCACCACATTATTAAGACATCCATTAACGATAACAACATTAATAGGAGTAAACCATATTAAACCATATATGCAAAACACAAATGAATTAATCATGAAGATATTAAATATATATGTATTTCCACAGATACAACATAACATAATTAGTAATTACAAATGATAGTTCATGAATGATTACATGGTATGGATAAACATTACATCAATCTGATAGTACAACATAATGAACATATAAACAAATTACATCAAGGTCTTCCCAACACATGTGGGAGAGGTACATCAATAACTGAAATACATCAGTAGTAAAATTACACATCTGGAGCATATGAATCCTGGATCAACAACATCTGCCAAAACCCTGCAATGAAAGATACAACTGTATCCAAAGGGAACCCAATGGGGTGCAAAGCACATTCCACCCAACCACCCCCGTGCTGGGAGTAAACAAGGAAGGATCCCCGACCAAGCACATCTAACAATAACACAAGACTAACTCCAGATAAGATAACGTAATATCAAAAGACCACTCACAAAACTAAACAATGATAAATCACCAAAAGACAACAATAGACCACTTTTGAAACATAACAATAAATCACTTTCCAAATATTACAACAATAAGTCACACAACACATCATCAATAAATCTCAAGTCATAATATCAATAGACTACTTCCAGAGGACTTCAATAAAACAACACAAATGGAATGCTAGAGGAGGGTGTCATCGCATGGCTTAACATGGATTATCCAGACAACCTATCACAAGGTGCCGCCTCCATCTATACATGGATTATCGAGACAACCTAGTTCAAGGTGCCGCTTCCATCTATGGTTCTCCTAACAGCCTATCTCAAGGCGCCACTCCATAGGGTTACTCATGTAGAATCGTTAACCTCTCGTGAAGACAAGGCAACGATCTTGCCAACCATGACCTTCTTGGTCCCCTTTAGTCTGTGATAGCACTAATAGGTAGACGAGGCATCACAATTATCTTATTAATATTTAATCCCCACCCATGGTTTATTACTTAGGTTATCACTGATTAATCTAACTCTACATGGGTTACCCTAACAGCCCCTTTATGCACC